>JBAWJQ010000419.1:0-22403 GCA_037783105.1 Bactrocera zonata
TTGCCTGTCACGATAATTAATTGCGATAAAAAATTAAGACGCGTGCGTTCGATTCGATGGTTCTGATACAATAGCAGTTCTTTATTTCTTAAACTAATTGCTAAGCCTAAATCTTAAAACTAACGGCTTAAACTAGTGGTAAAATAAATATGTATCAATAAGGGGTAAGTATAATAATCTTCAACTTTTCTTTCAATATTGTAACAGATTATGATAATAGATTAAGGTGAGTATATTTAACATTGTTAGGGTAAGTATTTTATAATAGATTTTCTTAACTTAATTTATAACAATTCAATATTTCATAATTTTTATAATTCAATATTTTATAATTCATTTATTATTTTTATTTTAGGTATAAATTTGTAGATATGTCGCTTGACGCAACAACCATTGTTACTACATATTTTCAACTAGGCTTTATTAATATCATTTTAGTGATTGCGTTGAATTTGGGAATGGCATAATGTATTTATTTCTCAAATTACGGTAAAACTTTTGCTCAACACTGTAGCTTTTCCACTACTTTTTATATTAAATGTTCTGTTTGATCTATTATGAATGTCTGTGTCATCATATCTGACTATGCATCCCCCGATGCGATTTACTGTTGTGATATTATATTTATATAATTACACCATCCACCTCACCACCCACCTCACCTCAGCACATTATCATACCCAGCCCTGCCAATGCAATTAATCCAGTACCATAAAATAATAAGTACACAAATAAATGAATACACAAAGCAATAGCAGCACCCCAACATAGGAACAGCGAACACACAACCAAACACAAAGAACACTTAACATAACATTACGGGAGCAGCGATCACATAAGCATACTGAACGTATCAAGCAGCATACTAATTGGAGTAATATTGATTCAACATGACACGGGCAATAAATAATTAACTTGAGTAATAATTCGCACTGTTAATCGGTACGCATCAATTAAAAGAAATTAATATGATGATATTTACGACCTGAAGAAAAAAGATCTTCGACTTTGGATCACGCCACTACCCAAATGCAGTATAAAAGAATCAGCACCACCAACGCATCAGTTCAGTTCAGTTGGAGTATTAATCAACTACAGAAAGGAAGGCAAAATCACCGTTAGGAAAAGACCATCAAGGAGGCCTGAAGGACCAGCGTTACACTTGGTAAATTCATTTAATTTTAATTACTAATAATTATTTATTTCATTTCGCTACAATAAACAATTGTTGTAAAACACGATACTGCATTGTTTTATTTAAAATATACATATATTAAAGAGAGGAAGTTAACAACAACCTCCCTTAATATATAATTATATGCTGACGGTTCCACATGGTGTGTCTAAAAACTAAAGCCTTGTTCATTAACATTAATCAGTACAATCCATATACATATGTATGTATTCAAACAAAAATTTATTTATAGCCCTGACAGACGAGCAAAATTAATGCGCCTTAAGCAACGCTAATGCGGATTGAAATTTTATGGTGACAGACGACAGACAGAAATTTGTTTATTTACTAACAAAAAAGTGAAATAAAAATGAATAAGATAACATATTAATAGAAATTTTGGTATTTTTGGAAAATCAATATAAATTTAACAAACAAATTCGTTTATTATTAACTACGTCAAGAGATAATAGAGTGAAATTAAAAGCAATAATTGATTGTAATGCGGAAAAAGTGTGCGGAAAAGCTAAGAATATTGGGAAAAATGGATAGTAAACTGTGCGTTGTTTATTTTCTGCCATCTAAAAATATTAAAATTTGTTTTTGTTAATATACTAGCACATAATTTAATTAGCAATATAAAACTGCTTACCTCTGATGCTGTAAACGCAAAGGAGGCAGCAGACTTCAAGCGACATCTGTCAAAAAATAGCAAAAATCGTCAATTTTTTAGCAGTGTTGCCTACTCAAATTTGGTAAATTCAGCTAAATGCACGAAATTCTTATGCATTGCAAACTTGCATTAACATTGGTCAAATGCCCAAGTAAATGTAAATTAAGCCCGCTAATGCCTATTAGCGCTGTCGTCTGTCAGGGTTATTACCCTGGCAGTAGCTATGAGATGTTATTTTATTATCTGAAGTAAAACTATATTCAATTTATATTTACTTGAATATTAAATACATATATTTATGATTATGATTTGAAATACAAGTTTTTTAAATTTAGTATGTGGGAGTTGGGGTAGCATCGACCCGATTTTTTCTATTAACTATTATCATGCCACATACTAAAAAAATGTTCCCTGGGTTTCATTAATGTACCTCACATAAAATCAGCAATCATATGGAGCAAAGTCAGCCGGATGTTCGGAAATCTTGGTAATAGCTATTAGCAGGCATGGTCAAGTTTTTGCCCGATTGTATCTATTTAAGGCACAAAGATAATATAAAAAATATGTAATTATTATAAAAGATTTTAAGAGCAAAATTATAGCCACATGTTGTCTCTTATCTGTTTCTAAATTTCGATTGAAAGTATACTCGTATATTCTGAAAATTTTGGAAAAAGTGGATTGTAAACCAAATCCATTAAGATAATAAGTTATAACAACCTAATTAAAATTATGTAATATACAAAAAGAATTGTAAAAACAATAAATAAATCTATAGATTATTTATATATTAGCGGAAATTGCACAGGGTAGAATGTGGTATTAATTATTATAGTCCATTCGTCTATCTATTATTTTTCGAAAATTCGAAGTTAAATCCATAAAATGAAAGCCACTGTGACATACATTAGTAAACTGAATGGATGTAAACAAATGCGTATAATTGTTACAATTACTACAATAATAAAACAAATATCGCGTTAAATATTGTAACAACGGCAAATAGTTTGAAATGTTCGCGGAACGCTGCGAGGAAACAACGAGAATTACGAAAATAACAAGAACAACAAATACTTGTAATAAAATACTAAAACAGCCAGTGAAAATAATAATTATGAAACAGATAGGTAAAATAACAGAATAATACGAAACTTTTTTTAATTACCACAATTTTATTCTGGTCGTGGGCTAGGAAAGATGGAGTTTCTGGTGGTAGCGTGCGCAAAAGGATGTTGCGACAGGGCAAGTCCCAATCATATCCCAACACTAGCCAAAATTCCGTGACGCCCAGTTATCTAATAGCAGCAGAGCGTGCCAATTCAACTGATAGCAAAGCTAGGGAACTTTTCAATGCCAGCTCTTTAGCTTTGTTATCGAAGAAGGTTGTAGAAGTAAACTTGCCACTATCTTAATAGCAGCAACTGAAGTTGATGGATAGTTACTAACAATATACCCATCCACCAAACTTTGTCCAATCCATAAAAAGGCACACTGCCATTTCCTCCAGAGGCTCCCATATATGTAGGCAAAGAAAATACCGCGAGGGCTTTGTGTGGCGATTTCATGAACCAAAAGTTCCGATATGATGTAAAATAGTTCTCAGGTTACTGATTTCTCAGAAATAAGTTAATTTTGAATCCCAGATCCACTTAGTCTGTTGGCAACTTTTGTGGTACACCTTTCTGTTATATTTATGGGCGCAGCAAGGTATTAAGTGTGGTATGGATATAATTTGAAGAACAATTATTTTCATCATCATCAGCTTCCCAAACCGGTATGGGCCTTGGCTTGCTCGGGAATCACAGATGTATGTATTATATATATTATGGTAAGGAAAATGTCAGTAATATACTGGTTAAAAAGCAAGATGACATTGTTTAGAAAATGTACATTGTACATTATTTATTCATTTTTCTGGATCATGACGGAAATTTTGGTGTAACTCAACGTTAACTTACATAGCAATATGAACTTTGCGCGGATATCAAGTTCAGACATAGCAGCACAGAGACAGTTCATTTTCATTCAATCGAAGGCGGCTTTAAAATCGGTAACGCGTTGTGTGACGATCTACCTTTCACGGTTCTTTACCAAGCTTCAGCGTATGATGAAAATCTGTTCGATAATAGATTTTCCAACTAAATAAACAAACATTATAAAGACATCATTAGTTATTATATACTTTAGCCATTAAAATATAAATATCCTCAGCAATATGTTATAAGAAAAAGGGGATTTTATTCCTACTATTTTTATTAAAATATGAAATTTTTAATCCCAATCATATTAATTTATATACATAAAATATGTGTCATAAACTGACAAGGTAATTACTCTAAGTGCTTGAATAGCAACTTGTTGCGCGTTGGTACTTCATGGAAAGTGATAGCTATAGTAAAAGAATGTAATGTACAATGTAATGGTACATGTATATGGATATGTCTATTATAACTTAAATATATGGCAAATTTATTTATTTTAATTTATATTTTATTTATAAGTTTAAATTTGGCATTATTTTGTTGCCATGTCTGGCATTTTTGTGGACTATTTGTAGTGTGGATGTGATTTGTGATGTGGTCTGGTCGTCTGTGTTGTCTGTATTCGCAATGTTATGTCTCTACGTAAATATCGTGCTCTGCACACAAATATAGACATAAAACAGTCTGCAATTAACTTTTGTTTGGGAATGGCTTGAACTTGCTTGTAGAAAAGACTTGCCGAGTGTCCAGCTTATTCTGAATGAAAGGCTGCGTTTACTTGTATTTGCACTAAACTGGTGTATATGTTTATATGCGACCTGCTGCAATTAAAATGTGATTGAGCAATACAAATTTTCTAATTTGTTTTTATTTCTTTTAACAAATCATACATATTTCTTGCTTTACAATTTGCATGTATTTTTGGAGCCGAAAACCGAAATAATATAAAAAATTTTCTTAAATAATTTGAAAGTCAGATATACACTCTGTACTATATAAGAAATATTAAATTAATTTATTACGACTCATACCTCGCACACTCGAGACCTCGCACAGATGAAAAATTGCTCGTGTATATTCTAAGAATCCATTACCTGAGAAAGAGACGTACGAAATAGGAAAAGAGCCAAAACCACATGAAAAGTTTAATCTATAGTACGAGTATTATCATATGTTGTCAGAGAATGCTTTGTCAAAATCTGTTCGAGCAAATACTGCATATCTAACCAGATTTTTAACTGAGAGCACCTCAGTCCTATGCTATCGAAAAAATTTTGTTGTTAGTGCATATACAAATATATCCTTCATCAACTCCTTGTATCAAGGTATTACATCCATATGTATTTAATGCTTCATTTTAAATATATCTAAGTATGTAATCTCTTGGGGTTTATTTTTTATCCATTATTTATCTGTATACTTAAAAAGTATGCAAATGAGAGTGCGCATTCAAAATGCGGGGTACCATAACCTGATAACAAAGCATTTTGTTGCTTCAGAAACAACCGCACTATTAGGTGAATTTATGGTTATCTAACAGATACCAAGCAGTCAGTGAGGCAGCAAACGTGTTTGAATAAATTGTATTCCAGTTGCATGAAGTTTGTTTGTCTACTAGCTGTGTAAGTAAAACGATAATAATATTGTGCAGCAGATTATCTTTATCATTCGCCTGGCACACATCCCACAACAGATATATTTTCGCAGATTTTTTAATTAATTTCAATTTACTTGCAAGATATTATACATTTTCAACTTTAAATAGTAATATTGTGTGGTTTGGATATCCTCAAAATTAAAATACTTAAACTGAATTAAAAATTTCTCAACTCTTCTGAAAACTAATTTAATGACATTAAATTTAGTAAATATTTTGAGAGTGGAATTTTGGAATGTATTGAAAACATTCGCTGGATCAACTATAACCTTTTAACTCAATTCCAATTTAAATTATACAAGGTGTAAGGAATATTTTTTCCGTCATGTTTCCAACAAATGGCTTTAGCAATCTGAAAGATTAGTTTTCATATTCAAAAACTGCTCAGTTTTCTTGACTCAATATTGTGTGCCTACGCGTCAAACATGGATACCAGCAAATAATGGATGATCCAAGTTGAGGTACTTTTTTCAATAGCCTTTTTTAGACAGATTACGCGTATGTCGTGTCAAGCTGTCTTGTTATTCTTGTTGATTATTGCTTTTGCATTTCTTCATGGAAAACTTGCGCCAGAAAAAGATTTACAAATCGTTTGACTTTATTACGAAAATTCTTATGGTCAACATAATCGGACTGCTAAGTGTACTGTTGGCAACACCATCATGTCCTAGCATTCATTATTGCATAATATTCGACTTAATAGACTATGTCGATTCGGCGCCGTCCGCAGCAACTTGGTTTTTTGTGCTTTTCCACCAACTTTATTTCAAAATTGACTTTTCCATTCGATTCCTCATTAAATTTTACATAAGAATCAGTGTTCAAAAATATGGGACTCTAATCCCATGAACAGCAAAAAAAACTTCAAAGTTGTCGCTATACTGCGCAGTGTGTTTGCTTAGAAGGTTGTGTGAAAGAGGTAAATGTGCAAATTGTATTCTTAGACTTGAATTAAGAAGAAATCACTGTCTTCATTCATAAAAATATGCGCCGTATAGCGACAACTTTGCATTTTTTTTTTGCTGTTCATGGGATCAGAGTCCCATATTTTTGAACACTGATTCTTATGTAAAATTTAACGAGGAATCAAATGGAAAAGTCAATTTTGAAAAAAAGTTGGTGGAAAAGCACAAAAAACCGGATTTTTGGGAAAATAATGTTATTTTTGGACAACTTTGCATTTTTTTTTTGCTGTTCATGGGATCAGAGTCCCATATTTTTGAACACTGATTCTTATGTAAAATTTAACGAGGAATCGAATGGAAAGGTCAATTTTGAAAAATAGTTGGGGGAAAAGCACAAAAAACCGGGTTTTTGGAAAAACAAATGTTTTTTTTGGATTTTGAAAATTTTTTTGGATTTTGAAAGTATTTTTATCAGAAAGCTGAGACTTTTTTACATAAAATTGGATAACTTAAAAATTTTTTTCACTCAATTTTGAGGTCGTTAAAAAATAAAAGAAAAAGGCATTTTTTTGTTTGATCTCAATTTAAAGTGCGCGTCAAAAAACAACGGAGCAACTTTGACCACTAAAAAGTTAACAGATATTCTTCTATTGGTCTATATTATGATATTCTAAAGTTTGGTCAAAATCGGAGAACCACGGGTACAAAACTATGTCGCCAATTGATGGAATGGCCCGTCAAGAACTTTAACTGAAAGCATACAAAATATAGCTTGTTTAGGATCTGAAGCCGCTCCACCTTCCCAGGCGACCTCGCTTCCCTCTATGGGCTCTTGAAAATTTCCAAAAAGATCCGATGTGTTTGAGCCAAATTTTGCTTAGCGATAAGGTCCATTTCCGGCTCAATGGCTTTGTAAACAAGCAAAACTGTCGCATTTGAGACAAAGAGCAGCCTGAAAAGATTCCAGAGCTGCAATTTTATCCTGAAAAAACTACGGTTTATTGTGATTTGTTGACCAGTAGAATCATCGGTTCATATTTCTTCAGAAATGATTCTGGTGAGAACGTAATTACCATTTGCGGTCGAGCAACGATAACCGACAATTTGACATCTGAGATTGTAACTCGTGATCTCGGTGACATTTGGTTTCAACAAGACCCACACATCACATCACTCAATGAATTCATTAAGAGAATATGTCGGTGAGCAGATAATTTCTCGTTTTGGGCCAATCGACCTCGGAATGGACCACCATTTATATTGAACGCCATATTTTACAATTTTTATGCGATACAGGTGAAAATGCAATTTAGACTGCTGAAATTTCAAAGATGCACCAGGCTCCCGCCAAACTCTTAATTCGGATCTGTTCTGCGAACAAATATACCGTTTGAAAGAAGCAATCATCCAGCTCTGGCCAAATCAGGTAAAATCAGGACAACGCCAGGGCACAGAGATGTCTACCTACTCACCAGAAGTTTCAGGAGCTTAGTTGAGAGATTCTTATGCAACCACCTGATATTGCAGACCTTCCACCAAATGATTACTACTTGTTCCTCTTTGAAGGATTTTGGTGTTGAAAAATTCGCCTAACTAGAGTCTTTTCACGATCGACTATTACTAGAGTAAATAGCGGTCATAATTTTACCACACCTTATATTATTAAATATATGTACATTTCTCAAACAAAAATGGTCTACTTATAAAATGGTCGTAATACGATGGATAATGTTCATACATAAGAACGTATGTACAGTGGGGAGCAAAAGTGACTCCACGCCCAATATTTTCTTGTTTGAGCACTCATAAAACCTTAACGCATGAAGTAAATGAAAAAACATATTTTCCAAGAATATGTATTTAGTTTACAACAAATATGCGTTTCTAATGAAATAAGCAGAGAAGAAATGTTTTAGTTAAGAAAACTTATATATTATTAATATTTTGTCCAAAGGACCTTATTATCTATAACATTTTTAATGCGATTTGGCATACTCTCAACCAGATTCCGCATCATTTCTTTTGAAATTTGGTTCAACTCCACTTCTACTCGCCTCCAAAGGTCGTCAAGGTTGGATAAGGCAAATTGGTACTGCCCGAGCCGTCGTTTCACAATTGACCATAAGTTCTGAATTGGATCGAGCCATACTATTTTTCTCCGATAGAGTTGGATTACTTTGTTTCACAGATGCACGTATCCAATTCTACCAAGTGCTTTTCTAGCTGTCCACCAACTAACATTTTTACTATTCCATAGAGGCCTCTTCTGGTGTTAAAAGCTTATCTTTCCTAATTTTTGACATCATAAGTCTAGCGTCAGAGTCTGTTAAGATGCGATGGCCCCCATTCAATACGCTTTTGGTAGACACATTTTGTCTTTTTTGCACCTTGGCCACCACTGACTGACTAACTTTCAGTTTTTTTTAGCAATAATGCGTGTCGAATAGCCTCTCTTAGTTAGTCTTACAATGTAGATACTAATTTGCCAGTTCAAGAAATTAATTTTAAACTATTAGGAACTATTTAAAACAATGAATATTGAACAAAGAAAACATATTATGAGAAATCTGGAAATCTATCGCTGGTAATAAACTAAGTAGAACAAAAGTAAACGCGGATAACGGATGGTGCAAAACTGAGTACATGCGTTATGTTTTTTTTTTGGTTCTTAACTAATACATTTTTTCTCTGTTTATTTCATTAGATACGCATATTTATTGTAAACGAAATTCATATTTTTGGACAGAAAGTTTTTTTTTTATTTACTTCATGCGTTCAGGTTTTATGAGCGCTTAAACACGAAAATGTTGTATGTACGTATATTAGGGTGATTCAAAAAAAAAAAAAATTTCGTTGGTACTCGGGAAAAATAGGTTCCTAGACACCTCCAAGAAAGCCTCTCCAAGCATGAGTTCTTAATTGCAACGGGAAGGTCCTCCTACGTACTGATTTCTATTTTTTCTTATTATCGGATAGAAAAATTTATATCTCGCTTCCAACTAGTTGAAAAAATATCTTGTTCTTTAGATTTTGTAGGAAAATGAATGCTCTACAAAAAAGGTCTCCACGATTTTTTCGTAAACCCAACCGCTTAAAAGATATTAACGGTTGAAATTTGATTATTTTTGGGAAATTTTTTTTTTTATGAATTTTATAACTCAATGAAAAAAATCATTATGAGTATGAAATAAAATAGATACACCGAAAATGGAGAGACCACAACAAGAACGTATTTTCCAACCACAAAACAAATTTACAAAAGATATCCCTGTGTTTATGTACATTTAGTCGGCGTCTAAAAAAAGATTCAGTAAATAAATTTGACAAAACCACATGTATGTACATATGTATAAAAAACATCTTTAAACAATATCAAAACAATTCACTGGCCACATGCACATATTGATAAATAAATACGTTTACGATTTAGTAAACCTATAAATAAGTTTCGGAACATACCTATTGATAATGCACGTATCAAGGGTTGTTGACGGGAAGCACAATCAATGCCTTTTGGTGTTATTGGTAATTTTCTTGTTGATGTTGAAAACAAAAACCAGAGTCATATCGACTGCAAATTTATCGCTTGAAAAAGTCATGATAGAAACAAGAAAAAATTGTAACTTCGGCTGTACCGAAGCTAATATACCCTTCACAGGTGCATTTCTTTTAGTAACTATGTGTTTAGTTTGTATGAAAGCTATGTGCTATAATAATCCGATCTGAATATTTTCGGAGATTATGTTATTACTTTAAGCAGTAATCCATGTCAAATTTCGTGAAGATACCACGTCCAATGCGGAAGTTTTCCATATAAGCCATTGATTCCGATCGTTTGGTTTGTATGGCAGCTATATGCTATAGTGAGGCGATCTGAACAATTTCTTCTGATATTTCATTATTTCTGAGAACAATAACTCATACCAAATATGAAGATATTTCGTCAAATGAGAAAGTTTCCCATGCAAGTATTTGATTCCGATCATTCAGTTTGTATAGCAGCTATATGCTATAGTAAGCCGATCTGAACAATTTCTTCGTATATTACATTTTTATCTTAGAAAATAACCTATGCCAACTTTTGTGAAGATACATTGTCAAATGTGAAAGCTTTTAATACAAGAACTTGATTCAGATCGTTCAGTTTGTATGGCAGCTACATGTTATAGTGGTCCGATATCGGCAGTTCCGACAAATGAGCAGCTTCTTGAAGAGAAAAGAGTTTGAAAATTTTCAAAACGATATCTTAAAAACTGAGGGACTAGCTCGTATATATACAGACAGACGGACAGACAGACAGAGGGACAGACAGACGGACATGGCTAAATCGACTCAGCTCAACATACTGATCACTTATATATATACTTTATATGGTCTCCGACGCTTCCTTCTGGGTGTTACGGACTCGTTCGTGACAAACTTAGTATACCCTGTTCAGGGTATAAAAATTGTGTAGTAACAAACGAGTTAGTGAAAATGTACCGGTTATGTGAACGTTGGGAAACTTTTCAGATATGGGTAACAGCGATTTAATATTATTTATGTATTTTCCATATTTGTTATAATATAAAAGTAATCCATTAGAAAAGGTATTATTAAGTCATTAAAGCTTCAAATCAAAATTTTTATTTATACCATATGCAGTAGACAGCTAAATGACGTAATATAATTTAGAATTAATGTAAAGCGAAGGGTTGTTTGGTATAAAGTAGTTTGTAAATTGAAATTGTGGTTAATAGTGACTTGGTGTAAGGCCTAATTATTCAATTTCTTGACTGAGAAGTATCTACGTTTCATGTACGATTATTATTTCACCAACCGAGCTTCAACGCAGACTTGGTATTTTAAAACGACGCTCTCTGTAGAAGCCGTAGGGCTTAACAAACATAAACAACTTTTTGTGCCTAAGCCAATGCTGGCAATAAATTTGACAGCTTCTTAAATCCTGGTTCATTAATTTTTCGAAGTTATTCAAACTGATTGACCCTAATTAGTGTGGCTTCAGGCCTGGAAATGCTACAACTGACCTGAGTTAAATCTTGAAAAAAAGGTCTGTGAAAGGAGGATCGACACATACCACCAATTTGTCAATTTCAAAGGTGGAATTGTCTTTATGCCACGATGTCTTAATTTAATATCCCCGAAAAACTAATATGGCTGCGTACACTGACGTTGAGCATTACCTAAATCTCCGTCAGGATCGGGAAGGACACATCCCAGCCGTTCAATCACAAATGAGGTTTCAGACAAGGCGAACCCCTATCGTGCGACTTCTTCAATCTACTCCTGGAAAAAAATTATTCGGGCTGAGAAGGCACAAACTTCTACAAGTGTCTATAACCGCTGGCGTGCGCCGATAACTTAGTTATTATTGGCCATAACAAACGCGACGTTAGTCTGCGATTTTCAAACTGGATAAGGAAGGGAAGCGTATGACTCTGGTAATGAATGAGTGCAAAACGAAAAAAAAACACCAATAACAACGTCAGTCTCGAAATCTAATGCAGACCAACAGGTGCTACTTTAAATTGAGTAGGCAATTGAGAGGTAAAATCCTTTCTCGACGAGCAAAGACCAAACTCCACAAGACACTCATTATTCCCGTCATGCTATATGGTGCAGAGGCATGGACGATGAAAACATCTGATGAGTCGGCGTAACGAGTTTCCGAGAGAAAGGTTCTGCAGAAGATTTATAATCCTTTGCGCATTAGCAACGGCGAATACCGCAGTCGATGGAACGCTGAGCTGTGGGTCGTTCAAAGAATTAAGAGACAGTGGCTACGCTAGCTAGCTCATTTCGTTCGACGCGGTATCCGTCGGGGGAGGACGAAGAAGACCTCTACTCCGTTGAAAAGGAGTAGGAGAAAGAACTGGCTACACTTGAAATCTCCAATTGGCGCCAATTGGCGAAAAACTAGCCGGCTGTTATAAATTACGCTATTACCTCGTTAATGAAAGTTACAAAAAAAAACTGAAGATCATGGAGCTTGGTAAATTATTTGCGAGTATAAAAATAAGGTCTTTATTTTTGTATATTTTAATAAATATGTAGTCCACAAATTAGTAAATATTACCTTTCTTACTAGATGTACATGGTGAGTAGCTTCAGTTTAGAGAAAATATTAATTACTATCTCTAAAAGATAATGACATAATAAGTTCTAATACAACATTCATTTTTTCTACACAGCGAGAACTCTGAATCTAAAATACATTGCTGAGGATCCAGCAAATTTTATGAGTGTCCTCTATAAAGTGTTCTAAAAATTTAGAGCAGAATGTGAGTAAGATTAATATGTAAAGTAGTACGAAGTTTCACAAAGTACAAGTACTCTGTTTTGCGGATTATCACTTCACTCCTGTACGTAGACATATTTTCATAAACTTTCTTATTCTGTTGTACCATCATGCGGTGGAAACACCACAAAATGAGTAACTATGTGTACGCACAATCAATAGCAAGCGAACAAATCCATCAGCACATTTTCCGATGCACTTGTACATAGCATTCTATCAGAAAGCTTAAGCACTGCGAGATTCTGCGATACTGGAAGTATAGGATTGGGAAATAAGAGTAAAAAACGATTTACAAAAGCGTAAAGACGTGCAGTAAGATAAAGTTCAGTCATTTATATGCAAATAGCTTGTGCAGACACATACGGTAGATACATCTTCTTCTACCTCATTGGCGTAGACACCGCTTATGCGGTTATAGACGAATTTACAACATCGCGCTAGTTTTTCGTTGTATGGCGCTAATTGAAGATTCTAAGTGTAGGAAGGTACTTCTTCAATTTCCAACAGAGTGGCTATTTTCCTCTTCCGCTGCTTCCCGTCGCAATGTCGTTGTATATCTTATGTAGCTCATCGTTCCATGGACTACGGTATTCGCCTTTGCCAATTTGCAAAGGACCATAAATCTTCCGCAGAATCTTTCTTTCGAAAACTCGTAACGTCGACACATCAGATGTTGTCATTGTTTCAGAAGATATTTCATCTTGTTCTCGTTGGCACGGTTGTTATGGCCAATTGTATCGATGTCATCGGCGTAGGTCAGCAAATCTCAGAGACACATAATCTAATTCTTATGATTTCGGTCTGCCCATGATTCAGCTCTGCCGTTTCGGCAATTATTTAATTTAATTTGAGATCTTCTGTGATTATTCTCTAGTTCATATATTTCAGTATACCCTGAACAGGTATATTAAGTTTGCCACGAAATCTTTTATACTTGAACGGAGAAGTATAAGTTATCTGTTGGAAGAGCTTAGTCGATTTATCGATGTCCACTTGGCACATTTAATGAATTTCCTACACGTTCCAATAAAGGTATAAATAAAAATGAACAAATACATACAAACTAATGAACGAACCTCTGTAACTTGCGGTCAACGTAATATCTACGTGCTAATGTGGAAATGAATGGGATTTGTCGAACGGGTTGCCACGTCTAACGTTATGCCTTATCCACACTCAAACACACACTCTCTCTTTCCTGTGCCGAATATAGCATTTATTTCAAGAAATACTGACGATACAAAATCGCTTGATAACGAACGAGCATAACTCACGCCAAGAAACGTGCTGGATATTGAGAATTCGTGATGTGAGAGAAGCAAACTGCCTGGAATATGTGTCAGATCAATACGGATCTTATGAAGAGTCAAGTTGGTTGCCTGGATGTTGTGGGCGAGTAAAGCAAACTAAGTTTGTTCAAGCCAAGTGAGGAAAGTTCTCTGAATGTCATTCACTAGGGAAAAGATTTCTCTAAATATGTCGAAAGCAGCTCACCACTTCCTTATTTAGATCAAGTAACCTCAGGGTGGCCGATATAACCATTTTAAGGCGATTTTAAGGCGATTTTAAAGAGAAGGCGAGTCATTCCTCTCCAGTGTTGTACGCTGAGTTTGAGACCCACCACGTAAAAAAATCTCAATGAAAAGGACAAAACAGTCTCGAATGACAGATCATTACTACAAGGCCGTAGATGATTTCTTCTTTTATCTTGGAACCACCATTGACACCAATAACATCGACAGCCTCGAAATTCAACGCATAATAACTCTTGAAAACAGCTCCTAATTTGGACTGAGTAGGCAGTCGAGAAGTAAAGTCCTCTCTCTACGAACAATGACCAAAATCGACTTTTCGGGAGGAAGATTCTGCGAAAGATTTTTGGTCCTTTATGCATTGGCAACGGCAAATACCGCAGTCAATGGAACATTGATCTGTATGAGACAGACGGCGGCTCCGCTGGGCATTTGACCATTTGTATATACTAAAATATAATCCACGCTGTGTTATGTTAGGTTCGATTAGGCCATAATGTAGATACTTGTGCCAAAGGTTTCGCTAGATCTCACTTGAATAGCGGTAAACTCCAGTACTTTTTTAAAGCGGTTGGTATCACAGCCATTTTGCTAAGTCCAACAACTGTGTATCAGTTTAGGACCACGTTTACTCTAATCGATAGTGGGAATCCTTAAATCATACGCGTACCAAAAATGTAATTTCTGCTGTGGACCAGAGTATCGAAGGAGACCCAAATGAGTCAATCCATTATCGCGCTTAAGAATTGTAGATATTTTATTCCATTCACTTTATGGAAGATTTTGGGACGGATCTGCATTTTAGCTCACAAAATCTAACTCGTTCAAACATTGAAGCCGAAGCCCAAACAAAGCTTGCTAAAATATTCGACATCTGTAAGAGCTAGTTAACTGACTTTAATGACATCCTTTCAGCTCTAATGAATAATAAAAATAGTTTTAAAGTATTTTTGAATCTTAGAGCAAGACTTCATTTTATGTTGAAGACTTCATTTTATGTTGAAGTCGTTTCATTCTCAATGTCGTCGTAGCAAATAAATATCTTTTCACTAGTATAAGAGTCCTATTGGCGCATATTTACAGTTATTCTGAGTTGTTTGCTTTTTGGCGTTTCTTTCAAATGTACCCGAGATATTCTCGTAAGGTACATACTTCTATCACTATTTGCAAGAGTTACGTATACGCCACGTTTGTCACGTGGAAGCCTTTTAATTTACCACCTGATTTTGCAAGTTTTTAAGCAACCACAGTTGTGTGCTTACGTGTATGTGCGCTTAAGTCCTAACAAAACAACAATAACTGGCCAACAAAGTTGCAAGTAGTGGCAATCAAAGCAAAGTTTTCTTTCCTAACTTTTTCTTCGGTCGTCGCATCGCATTCGCTTTGCTGCAAGAGTTGCTTTGTTTTAGGCGGCAAAATAATTAAAAGTGAGTTTAGCTAGAATCATTTAAGAGAAATGTTCTTTGTTTCTTCAGTGAAAATATATAGTAAAATTATATTTGAAAGGGGCCGAATCTGTAGTTTATATTTTTCGTCAAATTTATCTTGTTCACTGATCAAAAATTATGCTAATTTAGTTTAATAGATTGAAACTTACGGCTTCTCCAAACTTACGGCTTGTCTATAAGTTTAGATCTTTTATTAGCCTGGACGTCCACCTGCTCCAATCTTCATTGTCATGTTGTTATTGTATCTCTGTTTATTTGTCCAATTGGGGCATTACCGCTTATAATTAATATTGCATCGCTAGACGCTATTCAGTAGGCTGACACAACTAAACGTGCTGCGGTACGGGGCCCTCAAGCCACTACCTTCGGTTTACCTTTTTAAGCACATCTGCCTAGATTTCAGCTCCGTATAATAGGTCGCTAATTGTAAATTAGAAATTGCATACTTTCTTGGCTGGGGCACCCTATGTTAGCCATTAGTCTGCCGAGGTAATTATTACTGCCTTACCACCGGCGTGGTTATACCACTATTCAGTATTTACTACTTGTCCTACATAATAAGTAAAATAAATATAGAAAGCTGTGACGGTACATGCTACAAAAGGACGATAAAGTTTAAGAGAGTAGATTAAATTTTACACTTTAAACAATTTTAAACTCGAATATCGTATCACCTCAAAAGTATCTGAAAGTATGCTTGCACCTGGATCATTTAGAAATTGAGCATACATATATGCGGAACATAACGTTATATAACTCAGTATTTACAAAGTAAGCAATACTATCAGAATTGAATCGGAATAACGTTAAGATAATAACGTGGTAGATCGTTATTAGAAATTTAATATAATTATATTTGTATCTCACTAACAGAGGATGGAGTCATTTGTACAAGTTCACGCAAGTGAGGAAAGTTCTCTAATCGCCATTCACTTGGGAGGGGCCATAAACGATTCTTTTACATATGACTCAAGCTGCTCACGACTTCCGGTCTTTGACCTAGTATCCATAGGCGAAATATCCCCTATATAGGGTTGTGCGCTGGGTTTGGGACCAGCCACGTAAACAAACACACACAATAAATAGTAACTACCAAACTCGAATGAGAGACCCGCCTTTGATGACGACTATGGCAAACGAAATAAGGACTACGAATTGAGGGCATGCACCTGGAATGTCCGGTCCCTTAAATGGGAGGGTGCCGCTGTCCAGCTGGTTGATGCCCTCGTCAAAACAAAGGCCGACATCACCGCCGTTCAAGAAATGCGAAGGACAGAGACGAGTAGGTCTTTGTGGCATTTACTACAGTGGCCATATAAAGGAGCGTAAGTTTGGTGTGGTATTCGTGGTGGGAGAGAGACTCCGTCCCTGAGTACTATCATTCACTCCGGGGAATGAACGTCTAGCCACAATCCGCATCAAAGCGAGGCTCTTCAACATATCACTGATTTGCGCCCACGCCCCGACGCAAGAGAAGGACGATGTGACCAAGATGCCTTTTATAAGCGCTTGGAGGGCACTTATGAGAGATGCCCCCCCACGATGTTAAAATCCTGCTTGGCGACTTTAACAACAGGGTGGGCAAAGAAGGTATCTTTGGCACTACGGTCGGTTAACTCAGCCTCCACGAGGAAACATCCCCAAATGGGTTGAGGCTGATCGACTTCGCCGGGACTTGAAATATGGTTATATGTAGTACTAGATTCCAGCATAAGAAGATTCATCAAGCTACCTGGCTGTCTCCGGATCGAAAAACTACCAACTAGATGGGTCATGTTGGGATAGACGGAAGACATGTCTCTAGTGGTTTAGATGTGCGTGCGCTCCGAGGTCCTGACATCGACTCAGACCACTATATTGTTACAGCCAAAATTCGCACCCGCTTCTGTGCAGCAAAAAACGCACGCCAACAAACTCAAGGAAGGTTCGACGTCGAGAAGCTGCAATCATAACAGACAGCCGAACGATTTTCTACTCGGCTTGCACTCCTGCTCTCTGAGAGCACTCGTCAACAATTCGGTATAAGGGAACTGTGGGACGGCTTTTCAAACATCTTAAGTACAGCTGCAACCCAAACCATTTTTCGTTTTCGGAGAGTGCAAAAGAACAGCTGGTACGACGAGGAGTGCCGTGTCGCAGCGGAGAGAAAAAAGGGTGCCACCCCCGCAACGTTACGATCGACCACAACACGTGCAGGATAGGATAGATACCGAGAGTTGAAGAGGGAAGCGAGCCGCATTTGCAGAAAGAAATAGAAAGAGGCCGAAATGAGTGAGTACGGAGAGCTTGATAAGCTGGCCAACAGGTGTAATGCTCGAAAATTCCACAAAAAAATGAGGCGGCTTACAGAAGGTTTCAAGACCGGAGCATACTCTTGTAGAACTCCCATAGGTGATCTAGACACCGATGCCCAGAGCATACTTAAATTATGGAGGGAACACTTCTCCAGCCTGCTGATTTGCAGTGAACGCACAACGCCAGTAGAAGATGAACCCGATTCCCCAATCGATGACGATGGAGCAGACGTTTCATTGCCCGACCATGAAGAAGTTTGAATAGCAATTACCCGGGCGAAGCACCACAAACCGTCGGGGACCGATGGATTGCCGGCCGAGCTATTAAAACACGGCGGTAAAGAACTGATAAGGGCATGAATCAGCTTCTTTGTAAAATATGGTCGGACGAAAGCATGCCCAACGATTGGAATCTAAGTGTGCTACGCCCAATACTTAAAAAGGAGGTCCCACAATCTGCGCCAACTACCATGGGATAAGCCTCCTCAAAATCGCACATATTGTTCTATCGAGCGTATTGTCTGAAGGATTAAAGTCCATCGTCAACAATCTGATTGGACCTTATCAGTGCGGCTTTAGACCTGGAAAATCAACAACCGACCAGATATACACCATGCGCCAAATCCTGGAAAGACCCGTGATAAGAGAATCTACACGCACCACCTATTCGACGATTTCAAAAGCTGCTTTCGACAGCACGAAAAGGAGCTGCCTCTATGCCGCGATGTCTGAATTAAGTATTCCCGCAAAACTAATACGGCTGTGTAAACTGACGTTGAGTAACACCAAAAGCTCCGTCAGAATCGGAAAGGACCTGTTCGAGCCGTTCGATACCAAACGAGGCAATCGTGCGACTTGTTCAGTCTGCTGAGAAATTAATTCGAGCTGCAGAACTTAATCGAGCAGGTACAATCTGTTATAAGAGCGTACAGCGGCTGACGTATGCCGATGATATTGATATCATCGGCCTCAACATCCGCGCCGTTAGTTCTGCTTCCCCCAGACTGGAAAAGGAAGCAAAACAAATGGGTCAGGTGGTGAATGAGGAAAGACGAATATCTCCTGTCATCAAATAAACAGTCGTCGCACTCGCGACTTGGCTCTCACATCACTGTTGACAGTCATAACTTTGAAGTTGTAGATAATTTCGTCTATCTTGAAACCAGCGTAAACACCAACAACAATGTTAGCCTGGAATTCCAGCGCAGGATAACTCTTGCCAACGGGTGCTACTTCGGACTGAGTAGGCAATTGAGAAGCAAAGTCCTCTCTCGACGAACAAAACCCAAACTCTATAAGTCACTCATAATACCCGTCCTGCTATATGGTGCAGAGGCTTGGACGATGACAACAACTGATGAGTCGACGTTGCGAGTTTTTGTGAGAAAAGTCTGCGAAAGATTTATGGTCCTTTGCGCGTTGGCCACAGCGAATATCGCATTCGATGGAACGATGAGCTGTATGAGATATATGACGACATTGACATAGTTCAGCGTAGTAAAAGATAGCGGCTACGCTGGCTAAGTCATGTTGTCCGAATGGACGAAAACACTCCAGCTCTGAAAGTATTCGACGCTGTACATGCCAGGGGAAGCAGACAGAGGAAGACCTCCACTCCTTTATAAGGACCAGGTGAAGAAGGACCTGTCTACGCTTGGAATTTCCATTTGGCGCCACGTAGCGAAAAGAAGAAAACACTGGCGCCCTGTTGTTAACTCGGCTATAATCGCGTAACCGGTGTCAACGCCAATTAAGAAGAAGACTAACAGAATGAGTTTTTACCACTTTTCTCTTTCTCGTTTGTTAATTTGCTGTTTTTCTGATTTGCAAAAAACAGTCAACAAACATCAACTGATGGAAATAGTCTGCGTGGAAAATCCCGAAATATAATAATAACCATCGCAAGATTTGAGTGACATCACCTTTCATTGTCGCTGGCGAACAACAACATCCCTCTGACAAATTTTAACATTTCAATGCTGCTGCTACCGATGGTGCTATAAAGCAATCACACATGTCGTGTCAGAATCAGATGTGACTTCACAGGATAACATAATAATGACTGTGAGCATTATGTCACCGCCATGCGATGCCATACAATGCAATATCAACATTACAATTTACACTTTTTGGTCCAGTACTATTTTACATGGTTCGTTATTGTTCCCGCGTTCACTTTTGAGGTATTTAGTGTAAGCAGTGCTACCTGATATCCTTGATTATCTCACCAACTTTGATATGGCGATCGAGAAGGCGCCAACGTAACACTGAAATGTGCAGCAGTTGGCGCATCAACACCGACCATATCGTGGCGACGCGAAGGTGGCGAACACCTATCCAACAATAAAAAAGCTGAATGAAGAATATGAATATATATTTTTTTAAATATGTTTTCGAGTCATATTATACACTATGGCAAACAAAGTTTTTGATAATAATTTGTTGTCAAAAAAGTCTTGCGGTATGCTTATTTAATCAATTAGTGTGGCACCCAAACATCGAGCTTCTTAGTGACTCCAAGCTTCTTAAAATGGTTTATAACGGTTTGATAACTACTATGCCGGTCTCTTTCAATCAATTCAGCGATTTCATCGCAATTTTCGACGACAGGCCTTCCGGAGAGTAGCACATCTTCGACCACCTCTACACTCGAACTGAAAACGTTGAAACCATCGTTGTGCGGTGGAAATGGAAACTGTATCGGGTCCATAAACTGCACAAATTTTATTGGCGGCTTGAGATGCATTTTTGCCTTTATCGTAGTAGTACTGTAAAATATGCCGTATTTTCTCTTTATTTTGCTCCATGTTTGCGACGCTATAACTCACGAACAACTTAAAAGAAACGACAAACAATCAAACACGTGCTAGCGCGTGAAATGAGCTTTTCAAAAAGGTCCAGCATGACCCGATGCGACGAACTAGAACTACGCGCTTTCAGCGCCAATTAGCGAAAATACCGCAAGACTTTTTTATAGAATTGTGCAAGCTGAAGTCATAATAGCTGAGTATTTTAAATCGTAGATTGAAATTTAGAAATGACAAGTAAGAAAGGGCTAAGTTCGGTTACAACCGAACATGTTATGCTCTTGCAACTAGCAGGAATCAAAGCCAGGGAAGTACCTTAAAGTGTAAAATATTAAGCAATTATGTACTTATTTAGATATACTATATATAACTCACATACTGACCGAAATATTCGGCGTAAGATTTATTAGGAAAACTAAAATCCTTATATGTACTATATGGGAAATTTTCTTTGAGGATATTTGAAAATCCGGATATTAGTTATATGAGGGCTATGTCAATTTTTGTCCAATTTTATTTATTTATGTCGAAAGATCCACTGTTATGAGTACAACTCGCCTTGTAATGTTCATTGAGATAACTGAAATATTGGCGCTGTATAACAACCAAACTTGTGCAACTGCAAAATTTTTCAGAACCAAAGTGAATCGTAAGAGGTCCCTCGAACTAATTGTACTTGGTACTGGAAAGTCAACCTCGATGTTAATATAAGGTTTCTGACTGGACACACGCGGGATGAATGAAAATTTAGTCGGACGCTCTTAACCAAAACATTATGGAAGAAGGAGAGGTGAAATCATCTTGTCATCTTATCATATTCTCTCTATTCCCTATATTTTGCCACAGTGAGATTGAAGTATGCCAATATACAGACCATTCAAAGATTTTACGAATTGGCTGTGGTTGAAACCAGTTTTTTTTTAGTTTATAAGCACGAGATTTTCTATTTTTTAATTTACATAATTCTTTCGAAAACCATAAATTAGAACTAACTTTTTGATTAACAACACACTTCGGAACATAGTTTTCAAATAAGTTTAAAATAGTTTCATTAAAGTGAGAAGCACTAATCTGGTCAAGTTACTTTAGAAAGTGTTAAAATTAATCTTCTTAAAATTAGCTTTCGCAAAGTTGAACCGAAAACAAAGGTCTCGTGTATTATTATGAGCAAAGTTGGCTGTGATTTCGATGTTAATTTCCAAAGTAGGATTATACAATAAATTGAAATCTCACAAAACAATCATGGAATCAGTATTTTTAGGCATTGAGAAAACATTATTCATTAATGAATCATGCTGCATATGTACAGATATGTCCGAGTGAGGCGGATAGATCGCAGGGGATCTAGTGATCTCTTTGCCCTCAGTAAGGCTAAGCTCTCATTAGTAGTGGCACTCTTAACGGACCACTGCCCCATTGGCATACATGCGGTAAGAATGGGAATCTTACCGAATGCCGAATGTAGAAGTTGTTTGGAAGAAAAAGCGATAGAAACAAGCCAGCACTTCCTTCTTGACTATCCCGCGTTTGGGAGGTCAAGACTTAGACACTTGGGGGCGCATACCTTCGGACATCCCACCGAACTGGCAGGTATTGAAGTTAAGCGCCTTTGTAATTATGTATTGGCTACAAA
>JBAWJQ010000420.1:0-23414 GCA_037783105.1 Bactrocera zonata
GTTTAAATTTAAATATTAAAGTTTGTTTACATTTTTTTCCTTATTGTTAGAGAAAAACGGAAACTTCATAACGCGTTTCGCCACTTTTTACGAATATTTTTTTTCCCTGGAACTTTCTCGTTTGTAGGAATAAAAAAGTCATTTTCTTGAACAGAATTGAATGCTCTACTAAAATAGTCTGAACAATTTTTCGATACTTTAAAAGTTATTCAAGGTTAAAGTTAACTTCTGGGTAATTTCTGGAATTTTCGAACTTTTACGGTAAATTTAAATTTTTTTTTTGTAAAATTCAATTGTTTATTGTAAAAAATATAAATTCTATGGCGTCGTAACGTCTGTAAAACAATACAGACTACAAGGATGTCATGAAACGCATTATTACTGGCGATGAGTCTAGGATCTATGCTTGCAACCCAGAAACAGGCGATTAATTAGCCAAATAAACCACGTCAAAACAGGTCAAAAATCAATGCTATTTGACAATTTTCTTCGTTTATCGAGGTGTGGTACACTCCGATTTTCTTTCGACCGGCCAAACAGTCAACAATTAATATTATTTGAGTGATGTGTCATTTTCGCGAAGCTATTCGTAAAAAGAGGTTGGAGTTATGAACCGACCGTGGGTTTAGCACCACAATAGTGTCCCGTCGCACACTGCATTGATTCTTTGTCAGTTTTTCGCCAAATTTTCATTCAATATCGTGTGGCAGACACCGAATTTGCTTAATTTATCTCCGTGTGAAGACGTTGAACACAAATTGCTACACGCTATGAAGGCTATTCCGGAAATTGACTTTAACAACTGTTTCGAGGATTAGAAAAAACGTTGGCACAAGTGCATTGGTGCGAAGGGTATTACTTTAAGGGGGACGACAAAGATTTTGGAAGAATATTAAGAATTTTAAAATTATGAACAAAGTCTTCTATTTAATTTATAGTTTACATTCAGATTTTTGTTACCAAAGTCCAAAAAGCAAGATAGTTTTAGCGATTTATCAGCAAATTTGTAAAATTAATGCAGTTGCTAGCAATAAAATTTTACATATTCAGGCAGTAAGATAACAAGTATAGTTTTGAATTCAGATACATAATCCTTACTGCCCAAATTTATATTTAATAAGTCAGTTTGTTTAGATATAATTATCTCTATTATAGCTGCCATTGCATTTTAAATTTTTTTAACTACAAATTGCACATAACTATCACTTTTATTGTTTACTAGCACTGGCAATTGCATTTGCTACCCTTCGTGTTGGAACTTTTATTAAGCCGATTAATTTCTCATAAGATTTCAAAGGAATATGTGACTTTAAATACATATTAATTGGATACCGATAACACCCAGTGTCTCGGGTTCAAGCAGTTGTCATATTATTACAAATTATGCATCAGATTGCTTTTTAATCCTTCTGTACCTTCAAATGTCTTCACATAGTTGACCTGAACCTTATTTAAAAGAGATTTGATACCAGAAAAACAAACATGTTTTCATACTTCGATGTCATAATCCTCGTTGAAAGAGTACACTACAATATATTTAAAGCACCGTCAATGTTAGAACGAGAAGTTTCGAGTCATTTCGAAAATTTTATCGACGACTCAAAATACTACCTATTATAGCTTCAGTTTGCATAAACTAGTACATTATCAAAAACTTTATATGTGTTAGTATATAAGAAGACTCGGAAATATACTATATATGACACAGAAGTATAATTTTAGAAAAAAAATAATATTCTTTACTCACCTTCTGTATTGTTGGGCAGTGCCTCCTTCCCGTCGCCATGTTATGGTCGCTGTTGGTGAGCCAACTGCTGCACATTTCATTTTCTCATATCTGTGCACAGGTTGCAATGCTTACTTTAAATGAATCAAAATCGTATGCGGGAACAAAAACGAATCAAGTAAAAATTGATGGACCAAAAAGTGAAAATCGTAGTGTTAATATTGCATTGTATGGCGTTGCATGGCGGTGACATAATGCTCCCAGTCATTGTTATGTTGTCCAGCGAAGCAACTTCGTTGACATCATAATGATGTAACACCTTATTTTGACGTCGAACGTGATTATATGTGGCACCGTCAGTACCAGCAGCAGCGTTGAAATGTTAAAATTTTCCAGAAGGATGTTGTTGTTTGCCGTGAAAGTTGACATAATTTAGTTGTAGGGAATACGGTTGCATGAAATTTATAATAATATTTGGATTTCCCATGCAGACACGTTCTACTCGTGTTAGTTTACATTAAGAGTGCAGGTCGACTCCAAGTTGGTACATCGGTCCGTATGGTCTTTTAACTACTAATAGCTGTAAAACCCTATTAAGTCGATCTCTTCTTTGCGCTGGTCGGCTCTGAATGTATAGCCTCATAAGGCCGTATGTCAATGTTCGCCTTGGCCTCATTACTGAGACAACCTTGGGACCATTAAAGGCAACTACCTTCCTGGGAAACGGACAGCGGCTATGAGTGGGGACCGAAACGCAGTAATACCGATATATCAGCAAGATGGTAGAGCATTCACGCACGGCGAAATCGCCAGCATCAGCAAAGGAACTTCTGCTAAACTCATGAAGCGATCCATAGGGGCCAAAAGAATAACAGTGACAGCTAGGAAGATGAAAGCAGACCACCGCTTACTGGCCAAATCGTGTCACGCTATGGTGAGAAGCATGCTGGTGAGACGTCTGAGGGGTCTTTCAGACATTGCGAATTCTGGGGGCGGCTCGTCAATTGACGACTCCGTTCTTACTCTCGAACAATTGTTTGAGATAGTTCAGGCCTAGCACGACGTGGTCGCTGAACTAGCGCTTCTGGGGAAGAATCTAAAGGATGACATTCTTCCAGATTAACCTCCAACATGCGAAAGCTTGCTTCGTCTAAAACGAGACGAAGCCGATGTCGTCCTGGTCCAGAAACCGTGGCTGACGAGTGATGTCATCTCTACACTGAAGACCAAAAATTCAAAGACACAGGTATAAGTAGAGCTTGCTTGATAGTTCAAAATGAATTAACGGAAATTCTTTTACCTAATTTCAACAACGTTGAAATGTGGACGGACGGCTAAGCTTTTGTTTCTGGTTAATCTCTGTACTTAATTCTCTCGCAATTTATACGCTTTGAATTTGGATAGAATTTATAGTATGTTTAATATCTTTTCCCTTGAGATCAGTTAAATAGACTTTAATATAATTTATTTTTTAATTGATTAACACTTGCGTTAGAATAATATAATACAATTTATTTTCAATATATTTTCATTTGATATAAGTATTTTACACTTTCATATAATTTAATGCTTTTATTTCACCTGCTTTCACAAAAAGAACCGTGTGCGCGTATATCGGTGTACGTTTTTCAACTGATCAAAAAATGAAAAGAAAATACCAGTGTTAACAGTTCTTTTTGTTAATTGAAGCACAAAGTGTGGGGTATGGAGGAGTGTCAGAGATGTGTTTTTTTTGTTCTCTAATAGTGTGTTGAATCAAGTAAAAATTGATGGACCAAAAAGTGAAAATCGTAGTGTTAATATTGCATTGTATGGCGTTGCATGGCGGTGACATAATGCTCCCAGTCATTGTTATGTTGTCCAGCGAAGCAACTTCGTTGACATCATAATGATGTAACACCTTATTTTGACGTCGAACGTGATTATATGTGGCACCGTCAGTACCAGCAGCAGCGTTGAAATGTTAAAATTTTCCAGAAGGATGTTGTTGTTTGCCGTGAAAGTTGACATAATTTAGTTGTAGGGAATACGGTTGCATGAAATTTATAATAATATTTGGATTTCCCATGCAGACACGTTCTACTCGTGTTAGTTTACATTAAGAGTGCAGGTCGACTCCAAGTTGGTACATCGGTCCGTATGGTCTTTTAACTACTAATAGCTGTAAAACCCTATTAAGTCGATCTCTTCTTTGCGCTGGTCGGCTCTGAATGTATAGCCTCATAAGGCCGTATGTCAATGTTCGCCTTGGCCTCATTACTGAGACAACCTTGGGACCATTAAAGGCAACTACCTTCCTGGGAAACGGACAGCGGCTATGAGTGGGGACCGAAACGCAGTAATACCGATATATCAGCAAGATGGTAGAGCATTCACGCACGGCGAAATCGCCAGCATCAGCAAAGGAACTTCTGCTAAACTCATGAAGCGATCCATAGGGGCCAAAAGAATAACAGTGACAGCTAGGAAGATGAAAGCAGACCACCGCTTACTGGCCAAATCGTGTCACGCTATGGTGAGAAGCATGCTGGTGAGACGTCTGAGGGGTCTTTCAGACATTGCGAATTCTGGGGGCGGCTCGTCAATTGACGACTCCGTTCTTACTCTCGAACAATTGTTTGAGATAGTTCGGGCTAGCACGACGTGGTCGCTGAACTAGCGCTTCTGGGGAAGAATCTAAAGGATGACATTCTTCCAGATTAACCTCCAACATGCGAAAGCTTGCTTCGTCTAAAACGAGACGAAGCCGATGTCGTCCTGGTCCAGAAACCGTGGCTGACGAGTGATGTCATCTCTACACTGAAGACCAAAAATTCAAAGACACAGGTATAAGTAGAGCTTGCTTGATAGTTCAAAATGAATTAACGGAAATTCTTTTACCTAATTTCAACAACGTTGAAATGTGGACGGACGGCTAAGCTTTTGTTTCTGGTTAATCTCTGTACTTAATTCTCTCGCAATTTATACGCTTTGAATTTGGATAGAATTTATAGTATGTTTAATATCTTTTCCCTTGAGATCAGTTAAATAGACTTTAATATAATTTATTTTTTAATTGATTAACACTTGCGTTAGAATAATATAATACAATTTATTTTCAATATATTTTCATTTGATATAAGTATTTTACACTTTCATATAATTTAATGCTTTTATTTCACCTGCTTTCACAAAAAGAACCGTGTGCGCGTATATCGGTGTACGTTTTTCAACTGATCAAAAAATGAAAAGAAAATACCAGTGTTAACAGTTCTTTTTGTTAATTGAAGCACAAAGTGTGGGGTATGGAGGAGTGTCAGAGATGTGTTTTTTTTGTTCTCTAATAGTGTGTTGAATCAAGTAAAAATTGATGGACCAAAAAGTGAAAATCGTAGTGTTAATATTGCATTGTATGGCGTTGCATGGCGGTGACATAATGCTCCCAGTCATTGTTATGTTGTCCAGCGAAGACAACTTCGTTGACATCATAATGATGTAACACCTTATTTTGACGTCGAACGTGATTATATGTGGCACCGTCAGTACCAGCAGCAGCGTTGAAATGTTAAAATTTTCCAGAAGGATGTTGTTGTTTGCCGTGAAAGTTGACATAATTTAGTTGTAGGGAATACGGTTGCATGAAATTTATAATAATATTTGGATTTCCCATGCAGACACGTTCTACTCGTGTTAGTTTACATTAAGAGTGCAGGTCGACTCCAAGTTGGTACATCGGTCCGTATGGTCTTTTAACTACTAATAGCTGTAAAACCCTATTAAGTCGATCTCTTCTTTGCGCTGGTCGGCTCTGAATGTATAGCCTCATAAGGCCGTATGTCAATGTTCGCCTTGGCCTCATTACTGAGACAACCTTGGGACCATTAAAGGCAACTACCTTCCTGGGAAACGGACAGCGGCTATGAGTGGGGACCGAAACGCAGTAATACCGATATATCAGCAAGATGGTAGAGCATTCACGCACGGCGAAATCGCCAGCATCAGCAAAGGAACTTCTGCTAAACTCATGAAGCGATCCATAGGGGCCAAAAGAATAACAGTGACAGCTAGGAAGATGAAAGCAGACCACCGCTTACTGGCCAAATCGTGTCACGCTATGGTGAGAAGCATGCTGGTGAGACGTCTGAGGGGTCTTTCAGACATTGCGAATTCTGGGGGCGGCTCGTCAATTGACGACTCCGTTCTTACTCTCGAACAATTGTTTGAGATAGTTCGGGCTAGCACGACGTGGTCGCTGAACTAGCGCTTCTGGGGAAGAATCTAAAGGATGACATTCTTCCAGATTAACCTCCAACATGCGAAAGCTTGCTTCGTCTAAAACGAGACGAAGCCGATGTCGTCCTGGTCCAGAAACCGTGGCTGACGAGTGATGTCATCTCTACACTGAAGACCAAAAATTCAAAGACACAGGTATAAGTAGAGCTTGCTTGATAGTTCAAAATGAATTAACGGAAATTCTTTTACCTAATTTCAACAACGTTGAAATGTGGACGGACGGCTAAGCTTTTGTTTCTGGTTAATCTCTGTACTTAATTCTCTCGCAATTTATACGCTTTGAATTTGGATAGAATTTATAGTATGTTTAATATCTTTTCCCTTGAGATCAGTTAAATAGACTTTAATATAATTTATTTTTTAATTGATTAACACTTGCGTTAGAATAATATAATACAATTTATTTTCAATATATTTTCATTTGATATAAGTATTTTACACTTTCATATAATTTAATGCTTTTATTTCACCTGCTTTCACAAAAAGAACCGTGTGCGCGTATATCGGTGTACGTTTTTCAACTGATCAAAAAATGAAAAGAAAATACCAGTGTTAACAGTTCTTTTTGTTAATTGAAGCACAAAGTGTGGGGTATGGAGGAGTGTCAGAGATGTGTTTTTTTTGTTCTCTAATAGTGTGTTGATGCGGTGAGTGCTGTGTTGCATATGGCTAAATGAGCACCTGACCCTCCCTCTTAATATAATATAACTACACCTCACACATACACACCATACTCAACACATCATCTTTTCTTCCCACACTACACACACCACACTCAACACATCATCTTTTCATCCCACACTACACACAACAACTCAACGCATCATCATCTACACCACACCTTTCGCACCACACACGAGGACACCAAACACAATCAACAAAAGGAACTGGCGGACGGCGCCAAGGCTCTTTTTTATTCGATCTGTGCGCTAATACGTATCATTCCAGTCAACCATTCTCCCGCATTATCCCGCTTTTAATTCGCTTTGTTTTTGCTAGCAGAGACGTCACCAAATCAACGTGTAAGTGCCGCGAGTTTTTATTATCAAACTTTCTAGTATTGAAGAGTATTATTTAGGGGCGACTTGAGCTCATTTTGACACTCTGTATACATACCGCACGACGATGAGGTGGAACCTACCCTTTTACGGTTGAAGAAAACTTTGGTTGAAGCGTCACGAAGAGAAACCGGCGGTATCCAACTTGGGGCATCGCTTGAGAAGAGAAGAAAAAATACAAATTCTTAGTATGATAAATATAGTGAACTCATATTTCTAATAATGATCTACTATTTAACTATCGAACTAATCTTAACGTTTCTCTGATTCTATTCGGACCATATTGCTAACTTTGTAAAGACTGAGTTATGTAACGTTATGTACTGTGTATACATATTCAATCCATCTAACTAAAAACACACTTTCAGATACTCCTAAGGTGATATTCGAGTCTAAAATTGCTTAAAGTCAAACATTTTATCTCCTCTTCTTAATTAGCGTTGGCACCTCTTACGCGATTATAGCCGAGTCAACAACAGCGCGCCAGTCGTTTCTTCTTTTCGCTACCTGGATATCCCAAGCGAAGCCAGGTCCCTCTCCACCTGGTCCTTCCAACGGAGTGGAGGTCTTCCTCTTCCTCTGCTTCCCCCGGTGGGTACTGCGTCGAATACTTTCAGAGATGGAGTGTTTTCGTCCATCCGGGCAACATGACCTATCCAGCGTAGCCGCTGTCTTTTTATTCGCTGAACTATGTCAATGTGGTCGTACATCTCGTACAGCTCATCGTTCCATCGAATGCGATATTCGCCGTGGCCAATGCGCAAAGGACCGTAAATCTTTCGCAGAACCTTTCCCTAGAAAACTTTTAAGGTCGACTCATCGGTTGTTGTCATCGTCCAAGCCTCTGCACCGTATAGCAGGACAGGAATTATGAGTGACTTATAGAGTTTGGTTTTTGTTCGTCGAGAGAGGAATTTGCTTCTCAATTGCCTACTCAGTCCAAAGTGGCACCTGTTGGCAAGAGTAATCTAGCGTTGGATTTCCAGGCTAACCATTGTTGGTGGTGTTAATACTAGTTCCTAGATAGACGAAATTATCTACAACTTCAAAGTGAAGATGGTACCTTCTCTATTTAGTTGTGCAGCTCAAACTATTTTCTCCAGAAGCAGGTTGCAAAAGGTGGCACAATAGGGAATTGCCTTGTCTGAAACCTCGTTTGGTATCGAACGGCTCGGAGAGGTCCTTCCCGATCCTGACGGAACTTTGGTTTACAGCCGTATTAGTTTTGCGGGGATACCAAATTCAGACATCACGGCATAGAAGCAGCTCCTTTTCGTGCTGTCGAAAGCAGCTTTGAAATCGACGAATAGGTGGTGCGTGTCGGTTCTCTTTTCACGGGTCTTTTCTAATATTTGACGCATGGTGAATATCTGGTCGCAAACATTTTATCTACTGTCTTCAATTTCCTCGTCCTTTTGTAGCATGTGACATTACCGTTTTCTTCATGTACTATACTTATTATACAGGTATAGTACACGTAGTACAGGGTAGGCCATTTAAAGTTGACCCATCTGGCAACGCTGTAACTTTTAACAGCGCTGACAAATCGGCTAATGTCATACCGCATTAGAAGCGTCATTCGAAGACAATTTATACTATGGAACAGTACACTCCAAAAGAACGCGCTGAAATTGTTCAGCTTTATATTCAAAATAACTTTTCAATTGTGTTAACTCAACGTGCGTTTCGCAAAAAAAATAAAGTGAAAAGTGCTCCAGTTAAGAACACAATTAAGTCTTTATACGCAAAATTTGTGAACACCGGTAATCTCAGTAATGCCAGTCATGCATCCAGACAACGCACAAGACGTTCTGATGAAAATATCGAAGCTGTACGAGCCAGTATTGAGGAGACTCCATCGACATCGAGTTATCGCCGCTCTCAGGAATTAGACATCTCTCGCACCACTCTCCGACGCATAATTCATAAAGATTTGAAGATGTTTCCATATAAAATTCAAATGGCACAAAAACTAAACCCAGCTGATTATCCGCGACGCCTTAATTTTGGCAAATGGGCAAATGGGTCAACTTTAAATGGCCTACCCTGTATATACCACATAGTGTTATAACAGGTAAAATATTTCTTTCGGAATTGGAATTTTCTTTATCCGTGTAAAACTGTTCTTAATTTAAAAGTGAAAACTCGATTAAATTAAATTAATAATTTTTCAGTTATTTACGCATTTAAAGAAAGATTTAGTTTTCTGCAGTGAACAAAATAATTTTGACGAAAATTATATACTTCATATGCGACCCTTTTAAATATAATTTCTCTATCCAGTTTCTGTTTTCTATGAAGAAACGAAGAACTTTTCGTTTGATGTGCCATTATTTTGCCACCTAAAACAAAGTAACGCTTGCAGCGGCCCAAAACCCATGCGGCGGCTAAGGGAAAGTGACATAGTGACATGGAAAGAAAACTTTGCGTTGATTGTCACTACTTGTAACTTTGTTGGCCGGTTATTATTGTTTTGAAAGCAATACCAGGTAGGTCATAAGTTAGTTGAGCGCACACACACATATGTATGCGCAAAACTCTGATTGCGTATAAAACTTAAAAAATATAGCGGTAAATTATAGGGCATGAACGTGACATACCTGGCGCATACGTAACTTTTGCAAATAGTGATAGAAGCATGCAACTTACGACAATATCTCGCGTACATGTAAGTGAAAGAATCGCCAATTTTTTTATAGTAATTAAGTTTAAAATCATCATACTCTAATCATAAGAGTAAATGTAAGTAAGTAAGTTATGAAATGGCAAAATAAATCAAAAAACAGCTACCAAAGAGACCAATTCCGAAAACAGTATTATTTCGTTGAAAACCACACGACTGATTCAAACTCCCGTTATATTATATAATTTTCCATTCAAGGTTAATCAAAGGGAGCTTGGCCCCTCGAGCAATAGCACCAAGTACCTTCTCTTTGTCATACTCGTTAAGGTAACCGGCAGTAGTTTCATCGCTGTAAACTGCAAACAGATGAGCTGACATGAAAAGGTATCTTTACACCAGTCTCCTAAGACTGGAAAAAACGTTAATTCACTGACCTTTTTCTATCGCTACAGCTGTGGCCTTCGTTTGAGCACCTTCTGGCCTTGAGTGGATCGTAAGTTAATTTATTGGTTACTTGTCAATAACAAAACAAAAACCAAAACTTTAGCTGCTGCCTAGATTCCTCTGGCCCATAATTAACTTTAGATGTTCTTACTAAATAGTCTGCAATAAGTTTACTATAGGTGCGGTTAAATATTATGTCGAAAGCTTTGCCAAGTGTGAATAGAGGAAAGCGAGGTGGAATCATCCAGACACTTTCTTCTCTACTGCCCAGCTTTTGCAAGATTGAGAATGAAATATCTCCATATTCACACCTTTGGGGAACCTAGCAAACTGACTGCGATTGAAACCAAGGCGGTTGGCGGTTGTGGTAGGCTCGAAACGCTTCGCAAATTTGTGGCGACCTGGTTATTAATTTTGAGTAGTTTTTGGTGCTATAAAGGACTGAAGTTCACCGCAAATCCAATTGATATCTAACGACGCCTTTGACAAAAGGATCCACCCTATGACTTAACCTAACCTAACTTAACATACAGTAGGGATACGATTTTAGTAGATGCAAATTGTCGGTATTTTAAAATAACATAACGTAAATTAACATATTGCGAGTGTTATATGGAAATTAACGATACATACATATAAATCTCAATATACATATTTCTACTGATACTTATGTACATATGCATATTCTTGTCGCTTGAAGTTATGTTAGGTAAGTCTGGAAGGCCAATAAGCCACGCATAGTACAGTTTTGGTAATTTGCGATACCAGAAAGAGTTCAGTTACTACTTCCATGAGGAATAGTCGTCGTTAAGGATGCTTGCGCTTGACGCGAGTTTTAACAGACCCTATGTCCTCACCCTTCCAGTGTATCATACCGTGGGGACTGCAGATACTAAAAGCGTAGTCTTGCCAATGCATGACAAGTGCACAAGATATGCTCCATTGTCGTCTTAATCTGTCAGCCCCATTACGCGGGCGTGTGTCGCCTCCAAGCAGTGACCAGTTAGTATACCGATCATGTTCCTACATGCATTGCGCACGACTTTTCTAGTTCTACACCCAGGTTACATATCATCGTACAATGCATGGAATTCCTAATGTTGATCTCGTTTTCGGGTGTTAGCAGTCTCATCCACTATTTCATTGGCCTTGGTGACTTTGTGGGCTGGCACCCTTCAGAAAAAAAGTGAATACTTTCCACTGATACCCTACTTTCCAAGACACTTCTGGCCTTTATGCGACACGAGGTTACTGTCTTGATTGCTGTGACATACATATATGAAAACATAAATATATTACTTTCGTATTGTTGTCGATGCACATATGTACATTTATTTGGTGTGAGAACTAAATATCTATACGGAATTTAGTCCACAAAATCCATAAAGGCACACCTTATTGTTCATAACACAACGGAAAAATCACGCCACTTCTAGAAACACAAGAAGATTGAGAAACAGACAATTCAGCGGAATAACCACGGAGACGGAGAAATCAGACAAGCAGACGAAACAGCAACAAGCATGCATACGCAGCGGTAAAACCACGCCACTGCCAGCAACATACGCAGTCCCAGCAATACACGCCATCCTAACGCAACATGTTGCGAATGTGTTAGCACGCAGCACAGGCTTGGTGGGTAGTTAGCTGGCCGATGATCAGTGAGTCAGCACGGGACTGTGACAGCGTACGCACGTTCAGCATCAGACTACGCAGTAAGTTTATCCTCTGGCTAGTCTTAGTACCCTGACTTGTGAACGCCGTCTGTTAAGGGTGAGCTTGGTAGTGAGTTTATCTTCTGACCAACTCAACCTTTAACATTGCGGTCGCTAACGCAGTCTTCCGTGGTCCGGTATCTTTACGCGGCTAAAGTAGTTGAACAGGACATCACCAGCGTGGAACGCGAGTGTTAACGTCTATACCAGGACAGCGTTTGTGAAGCCTACACGAGCGTCGGCAGAAATAGCAGAGCGCAGTCGTTGTAGCACGCGAGTGTAAACGTGTATACCAGGACAGCGCTATTCAAGCTTACAAGAGCGCCGCCAAAAATAGCTGGGCGCAGTCGTCGTAGCAGAGGAGTGTCAACGTGTACGCCAGGACACCTTCATCGAAGCCTACACGAGCGCCAGCAGAAATAGTCGAGCGTGATCGACGTAGCACGGGAGCGTCAACGCACGCCGAAGGATATCGTCGCGAAACCTACGCGAATGCCGGCAGAAATAGTCGAGCGTGGTCGTCGTAGCAGAGCAGCCAGTCGTCTAGCACCCAGGAGCGCAGCAGAGCGGGAAACGGTATTGCCCTAACGGCCACGCTTAACCGTTACCCTGACAGCACTTTCCTCGGGCGACGATATTACAACGCAGGAGACAATTTTGTAACTTTAATTAAATTTATAATATAAAAGTAAAATAAAATACGATTCGCAGAAGAGCCCTAATATTTATAAATTTATTGCAACGAACCCTGGACACGGCGAATATACCTCAGCAAGTTATACTTGTAAGAAGCAGGGGCAGCAAAAAGCTTCGTTACAATGGGCGCCCGAGCAGGGACTCTGCGGATCGTATAATATCAGGGGGGGGGGAAACAACGTCTAGCAAATGGCAGATCTCATGTGGTTAGACAACGTGTCCAAGGAGCAACTAATCTCCTTCGCCCAGAGTCTGGGACCAAGGCGCACGAAGACCCCGAAATAGAGGAAAAAATTTTGAAAATAGAAGCTGCATAAAAAAAAGCGAGATCGCTTCACGAGACGAAGGCGATCAGAAGACAAAATTCCCACCAGAGCAACACAGAGGGACCGCGAGCACTTTCGCGGAATCATCACGGCTACAGCCGCCACCAATAAGCAGGTTACTTCAACAGAACCACATGGTCACATTCGCACCAATCATCGACCAGGTGAGGAAGTGGTCCGTGAAATACGACGGTGGGCGAGACCCATTAGCATTCGTAGAGAGATTAGAAGAGCTCTCTGAAGTGTACATGATAAATGTGGACATCCTTCCAAGAACCATGTCCGAATTATTGTGCGATACCGCTCTCCAATGGTATCGCAACAATAATGAACATTGGGAGAGTAGGACAACTTTCTGCGCTTCTTCTTACCTGCACACTACTTCGAACGCCTCGAAGATAACATACGACAACGAAGACAACACGTGCGAGAAAAATACAAGGACTACGTTCTAGCTATGTAGAGCTTAATGCGACACGTTGGGTATAATCCGGAGGAGCGACTGGAAAGAATTTTTCGAAATAGTCACACCGATTATCTGCTCAGGAACGCGGCCGGCTATATGCCTTAATCATGCTTGGCGGAGAGCCAGCGGAAGCCGTCAGCGACACCGGCGCCTCGAAAAGTTTCGTATCACCACGAGTTGCAGAACGTATGGAGGCAACCGGGAATGGTAAGAAGGTGACCGTAGCTATCGAAATACAAATGGCACCGCCAGCAAGATTTTCGACGCTGTGGAGACTAACATTCAAGTTGGACAGACATCGCTAAAGGCAGTGTTACACGTGATGCCCGGAGCGATTGATGAAGTCATACTCGGATTGGATACACTGGGGAACATGGGAGCTATAGTATCCTGCGGAGGTCACCAGGTAGTGCTGAAAGTGTCAGATGCACAGCAATCAACAGCCCCCCGCACCATGCCATCCGAAGCCGTAAGCAACGTGACCCTAACCACGCCAGACACTCGCCTGCTAAAGCGCAGGATGAAAAAAAGGAAGACGTAAGCTTAAGTGCAGGAGGGTCAATCGACTCGAGACTTCATCGACCACCAACCAGAGAAACGAAGCGGCCCGTATACGTGAATTCTTAGACGAGGAACTTCGAAAATTCGAAAGCATGAGTGGAGTGACGACCGTGGCGGAACATAAAATCACTATGACTGACGACCGACTCATCAAGCAACGATATTTTCCGGGGAACTCAGCGATGCAGGCCATTATAAACGCCGAGATCGACGAGCTGCTGTCGAAGGGATGTATTGAGCCATTTCACAGCCCACACAGTGCGCCGATTGTATTGGCACGGAAGAAGTACGGTAAGTGGCGTCTATGCGTGGATTATCGGCAACTCAACGCCCGATCTGTACCCGACGCATTTCCCTTACCTAGGATACAACACTTACTTGACAAGTTACGAAGAGCAAGGTACATTAGTAGTCTGGATCTCAAGAACGGCTACTGGTAGATACCTTTGGAGCAAGGCAACCGCCCATATACAGCATTTACCGTACCTGGGCGTGGCCTATTTCAATGAAGCGTGATGCCATTCGGCTTACATTCGGCACCAGCGACGTTCCAGAGAGTATTTGACCAGGTCATAGGCCCTGAGATGGAAGCACACGCCTTTGCCTACCTTGACGATATAACCGTCATAGGCTCTACATTCCAGGAACATATACGAAATTTACGAAAGGTACTGCAGAGACTACAGCAGAACAACCTTCGAATTAACCCTGAAAAGTGCGAGTTCTTCAAAAAGGAACTCAGATATTTAGGTCTCATGATCAGTGACAAAGGCATCCACACCGATCCCGAGAAAGTTGCAGCAATTCAGGAGCTGAAGCCCCCAACTAACGTGAAAGAAGTACGTCAATATGTTAGGATAGCCTTCTGGTATCGCCGCTTTGGAAAATGAGACCCTACCTGGAAGGATATCGATTTAAGGTAATAACCGATCATATGTCACTGAAGTGGCTGAATTCCATGGAAAGCCCTTTCGGTCGTATAGCACAATGGGCTTTAGAATTACAGCAGCATGCCTTCGACATTGTGTATCGGAAAGGGAAACTCATCCAAGTAGCAGACGAACTGTCCCGACAGCCGCTAGAAACCATAAGGTAAGCAACGACGATGTCTCCACAATGCAAATGGTGGCGGAAGCGAGTAGAAGAATTTCGCACAAAACCAGAGAAGAACACGGATTACATGGAAAAGGATGGCCAACTTTATCGCCACACTCAATGTCGATCTCAGGATGAAGAGGCTGTACCCTGGAAGCTATGTGTGCCTAAAACCCTCCGCATAAGAGTGCTGCAAGAGAATCACGATATACCTAGCGCCGGACACATGGGCATACGCCAGACTGTAGCTCGAGTCCCCAACCGATATTACTGACCAGGAATGTACCGCGACATTAACCAGTACGTACGCCAGTGTGAGTCCTGGCAGATATACTAGGAAGAACAGCAGAGACCAGTAGGGAAGATGCTTTCACAGATCGGAAAGCGCAGACAGTTTGCAGGCAGCGACGCAACATCTTGCGCGACGCACAGGGGAAGCAACAGAGAGCCACGGAGCCAACGCTTGCACGGCCAACGTACCTACCCCTGCGCACACCACCGACCATAAAACCACCTGAAGGTATACAAATTTCCACCGCCGACGCAAACGCAACAGCACTAGAGGCGTTCCTGGAAATCGCGGATAGAATCCGCAGAAGCCTCAAGAATTCTTTTACATATGATTCAAGCAGCTCACGACTTCGGGTCTTTGACCAAGTATCCTCTGGCAAGCCTAAGAATATCCGTTTGAAGGCGAGCTAAAGTGAGAAGGCGAAACATCCCCTGCATAGGGTTATGCGCTGGGTTTGGGACCAGCCACGTAAAAAACACCCCCAATGAAAAAGCAACAATAGCCTCGGATGAGAGACCCCACTTTTGATGACGACATGGCAAACGAAATAAGGACTACGAATCGAGGGCATGCACCTGGAATGTCCGGTCCCTTAATTGGGAGGGTGCCTCTGCCCAGCTGGTTGATGCCCTCGTCAAAACAAAGGCTGACATCACCGCCGTCCAAGAAATGCGATGGACGGGACAAGGAGAGAGACGAGTAGGTCCTTGTGGCATTTACTACAGTGGCCATATAAAGGAGCGTAAGATTGTTGTGAAATCCGTGGTGGGAGAGGAACTCCGTCGCCGAGTACTATCATTCACTGCGGTGAATGAACGTCTAGCCACAATCCGCATCAAAGCGAGGTTCTTCAACATGTCGCTGATTTGCGCCCACGCCCCAACGGAAGAGAAGGACGATGTGACCAAAGATGCCTTTTATGAATGCTTGGAGCGCACTTATGAGAGCTGCCCCCGCCGCGATGTCAAAATCGTGCTTGGCGACTTTTACGCCGGGGTGGGCAAAGAAGGTATCTTTGGCACTACGGTCGGTAAATTCAGCCTCCACGAGGAAACATCCCCAAATGGGTTGAGGCTGATCGACTTCGCCGAGGCCCGAAATATGGTTATCTGTAGTACTAGATTCCAGCATAAGAAGATTCATCAAGCTATCTGGCTGTCTCCGGATCGAAAAACTACCAACTAGATCGATCATGTTGTGATAGACGGAAGACACGTCTCCAGTGTTTTAGATATGCGTGCGCTCCGAGGTACTAACATCAACTCTGACCACTATTTTTTTGCAGCAAAGATTCGACACCCGCCTCTGTGCAGCAAAAAACGCACGCCAACAAACACAAGGAAGGTTCGACGTCGAAAAGCTGCAATCAGAACAGACAGCCGAACGATTTTCTACTCGGCTTGCACTCCTGCTCTCTGAGAGCACTCGTCAACAACTCGGTATAAGGGAACTGCGGGACGGCATTTCAAACTCCTTACGTACAGCTGCAACAGAAACCATTGGTTTTCGGAAAGTGCAAAAGAATAGCTGGTACGACGAGGAGTGCCGTATCGCAGAGGAGAGAAAACAGGCTGCCTACCTCGCAACGTTACGATCGACCACAAAACGTGCGGGATGCGATAGATACCGAGAGTTGAAGAGGGAAGCAAGACGCATTTGCAGAGAGAAAAAAAAGAGACCGAAATGCGTGAGTACGAAGAGCTTGATAAACTGGCCGACAGGGGTAACGCTCGAAAATTCTACGAAAAGATGTGGCGACTTACAGAAGGTTTCAAGACCGGAGCATACTCTTGTAGAACTCCCAAAGGTGATCTAGTCACCGATGCCCAGAGCATGCTTAAATTATGGAGGAAACACTTCTCCAGCCTGCTGAATAGCAGTGAACACACAACTCCAGGAGAAGGCGAACCCGATGCCCCAATCGATGACGATGGAGCAGACGTTCCATTGCCCGACCATGAAGAGGTTCGAATAGCAATTGCCCGCCTGAAGAACAACAAAGCGGCAGGGGCCGACGGATTGCCGGCCGAGCTTTTCAAATACGGCGGCGAAGAACTGATAAGGTGCATGCATCAGCTTCTTTGTAAAATATGGTCAGACGAAGGCGTACCCAACGATTGGAATTTAAGTGCTCTATGCCCAATCCACGAAAAGGGAGACCCCACAATCTGCGCCAACTACCGTGAGATTAGCCTCCTCAAAATCGCACATATAGTTCTATTGAGCGTATTGGGTGAAAGAGTAAAGCCCACCGTCAACAAACTGATTGGACCTTATCAGTGTGGCTCTAGACCTGAAAAATCTACAACCGATCAGATATTCACCATGTGCCAAGTCTTGGAAAAGACTCGTGAAAGGAGAGTCGATCTCTTCGTCGATTTCAAAGCTGCTTTCGACAGCACGAAAAGGAGCTACCTTTATGCCGTGATGTCTGAATTTTGTATCCCCGCGAAACTAATACGGCTGTGTAAGCTGACGTTGAGCAACACCAAAAGCTCCGTCGGAATCGGGAAGGACCTCTCCGAGCCGTTCGATACCAAACGAGGTTTTAGACAAGGCAATTCCCTATTGTGCGTCTTTTTCAACCTGCTTCTGGAGAAAATAGTTCGAGCTGCAGAACTAAATAGAGAAGGTACCATCTTCTATAAAAGTGTGCAACTGCTGGCGTATGCCGATGATATTGATATCATCGGCCTCAACACCCGCGCCGTTAGTTCTGCTTTCTCGAGACTGGACAAGGAAGCAAAACAAATGGGTCTGGCAGCAAACGAGGGCAAGACAGAATATCTGCTATCATCAAACAAAGAGTCGTTGCACTCGCAACTTGGCTCTGACGTCACTGTTGACAGTCATAAATTTGAAGTTGTAGATAATTTCGTTTATTTAGCAACCAGTATTAACACCACCAACAATGTCAGCCTGGAAATCCAACGCAGGATTACTCTTGCCAACAGGTGCTACTTCGGACTGAATAGGCAAATGAGAAGCAAATTCCTCTCTTGACGAACAAAAACCAAACTCTATAAGTCGCTCATAATTCCCGTCCTGCTATATGGTGCTTGAACGATGTCAACAACGGATAAATCGACGTTGCGAGTTTTCGAGAGAAAAGTTCTGCGAAAGATGTATGGTTTTTTGCGCGTTGGCCACGGCGAATATCGCATTCGATGGAACGATGAGCTGTACGAGATATACGACGACATTGACATAGTGCAGCGAATTAAAAGACAGCGGCTACGCTGGCTAAGTCATGATGTCCGGATGGACGAAAACACTACAGCTCTGAAAGTATTCGACGCAGTATGCGCCGGGGGAAGCAGAGGAAGAGGAAGACCTCTACTCCTTTGGAAGGACCAAGTGGAGGACCTGGATTCGCTTGGAATATTCAATTGGCGCCACGTAGCGAAAAGAAGAAACGACTGGCTGTTGTTGTTAACTCGGCTATAATCGCGTAAGCGGTGTCTACGCCAATTAAGAAGAAGAATGATCGTCAGTTTATCTATGTATGTCTTCATATATGGATGTACATACATATACATAAATAAGTATAAATAAAAAAGAATAGCCAAAATGTATGTACGCTCATGACTTTCATACGACTGAACCAAATTTGATTATTGTTTTTTTAACGTGTTCGTTGTGGATCGGGGAATGTTTAGAAATAAAAATACCTTATACTTTTAATTAGGAAAGGTCGGGAAATTGGACAATTCCAAAATATAACTTCTTTTCATATTTTTTTTTTAAATTTTGTTTGTTTTGTTTTTTCAATATTTTGATTTGTAAATTATTTGAATTGTTCAATTTCGGTCGCTTGCTTTTTTAATCCAGCTATTCAAAAGAAAATTTTTTGAAAATTATTCAGTGAAAACTTTATGCGTGTTTCACATAAAAAGATCAATTACAGATTGAAATTTGTTACGAAGCCACGAAGAGGTCGCGCTAATATCGGTCGGCGTTCTGTTTGGCATCAATTTATGGCAGCCTTAGGCAAGGCAATGTAGAAAGTACTCCCAGGATGCGATGACATACAGTACGTGCTGAATTATGGACCGCGATAGCTACTCAGCGATCGTCACGATGTCACAAACGACTTTTCAATCAACAGTTACGATGTTTGATGCACTTTATCTTGAATCAACGTGCTGTTAGATGCTGAATGTACTCTGTTGAGGGGCAAAAAAGAGGTTTGCCGCTTCTTCTTGTTTGGATGGTGGATGGTGGTTACATTAGATTAAATTGATGCAATCATTTTTGCGGAAATTCCTGATCCAGAGATAGGTCCAGAATTATACGAAGTGGTAAAAACCAATATGGTTCATGAACATTGCAAACACCACAATCCTTCTTCGGTTTGTATGTCTGACAATAAATTCACGAAACACTATCCACGTGCGTTTCTTTCGGAAACGCAAGCTGGAAATGATGGATATCCACTGTATCGGCGTCGCTCACCAGACGACAATGGCAATCGTACTATATTCGCCACTGTTGTCTAATTCACATTCAAAACTTGAGTATTACAGTTTGGTGAAGTCACTGAAATACGTTTGCAAATACATCACCAAAGAAAGCAACATTGCGATTATTGGCCTTGAATGAGATGAGATCAGTAAGTATCAAATGGGTCGATACGTGAACTGCAATAAAGCGCTTTGTAGGATATTTAATTTTCCATTTCATGAAAGTTTTCCGACTATGGTGCGCCTCGCGGTTCAACTTCATTTAAGTCATTCATCCTTCAAATTCGCGTCAATTAAGGGATATGAAAAAAATAATATTGTCGATGACTTTTTACATTGTATTCGCTAATTATTGGAAATGGGCAAATTTCGATTTATACTTCCATTGGTTTGATAAAAAAATTTTCCTGCCTATTGTCAATTCACTTCAATGAAAGAAGAACTCATCACGTTTATCCCAACAATGGCAAACTGTCATAACTGCGATTGCTTGAGAGCCCGCGCAATTTTAGTTGCCTAAAATATCGATGTTAATGACTTAAACTGGAAGATTTAAAGTCAAATTCGCAAACCCTTCGCTCATACAAATCGATCGATCGTCTTGACAATGAAGACAAAGCCGTGAATTATCCTGTGGAATTTCTAAATTCTTTGGATAGGCTTGGTATGCCGCAGTATAATTTGCATCTCAAAGTTAGATCTGTCATTAGTATGTTTCACAATCTTCTTTTATTCACCGAAACTGTGTAAAGAACCCCAATAATTGTGACGCAGTTACCAAATATAAGGGGACAGTAAATTCATTTCAAACATATTTCGTTTCCAGAGAAAATTGCATTTGTGATGACAATGAACAGGACAAAAGGATAGATAGATAGAAGTGTGGCATAAATCTAGAAAAGCCATGTTTGTTGACACGACCAGATATACGTGGCGTGTTCACGAGTTGGAAACCCATCTTCACTGTATATTTACGCACCAGAATAGAAAACAAAAAAATTGTTTATCAAGCTGCGCTACATTAAAAAAAAATTTATGATTTTCAACACAATATAAATTCAACTTTCATTTCATTTCAAAACACATAAATTCACGCAGGGCAACGGCTGCGGGGTCAGCTAGTATTGAAATAAAAACCATAATTTATTTTCATCCAATTTATGCCTGCAGGTTCATATATCTCTTTGTAAGCATATGTAAGCTTTCCTTTGTTATCTACATCCTTTTAGGTTTGCAGATTACTTTGTAATAAGACATTACAGCACCGCCTTTCCTCCCACCGATACTGTGGCATTCTCTAATAGCTCGTCAAATTTTGATAAATCTGCAAGAATAAGTAAATATTAAAAATTTTCATGCATTGTGTCATAGTTTAAGAGCTTAGTTAGTTGAAGGCGTTCTTTAAATATTGTTTTTGTTTAATTTTTGAAAATATCTGCTGGAAATTGACTCATATTGGCTCACTATTTAAATCAAGCTATAAGAACAAGTGTAGATCCTTTGTAAATTATATACGAGAATTAAAAAGCCTTTCTTTTTGTGCATTTTAATAAATATGTGGTTCACAAATTCTATACAGATTCCCTTACTAGATTTTGCGAACGTTGTGGACAGCTTGAAGTTCAGTCCAGATAAAACATTCAATACTATCTAGTAGTACTAGTATCTACTCCGCTTTGCGGATTTTCACTTCACTCCTGTAAGTAGAGATATTTTCTTACACTGTCTTATGCTGTTGTACCATCGCGCGGTGGAAACACCCCAGAATGATACATAAACTGTGGGTACGTACAAGCAAAGGCATAAAAACACATACCTAAGCACATTTTCCAATATACTCGCACACAGCTTGCTATCGTATAGCTTAAGCATTGCTAGATTCTATAAAAGCGATGCTGGAAGTGGAAGTGAAGGAGTGGGGTACAAGAGTGAAAAGATTGTGAGATTCTATAAAAGCGATGCTGGAAGTGGAGGAGTGGGGTACAAGAGTGAAAAGCGATTTATAAAAGCGTAAAGACGTGCGATAAAATTAAATTCAGACAGATTCAAATTAGCTGGTACTTACATATGCGTAGATATACTTGTAGTACACGTATTTTTATTTTCCTTAGGATGCACACGTAACCAGCCAACATAAAGATTTACAAACATGCAGTAGCTATAGGAGATTGAAACATTGTTTTTTTTTGTCAATTCTGCGTAACAAAATTGCTGTGAATTTCTGGATGACGCTAATTCAATTTTCCGCGTTTATTAGGCCAACCATGTCTTCTACGGCGGCCCGTTCTCGTTGCCGTTGTATACATCCAAGGAAAGTGCGTTTAGCGTCGTTTTCTGTCGCGTGGTTGTGTAAGCATGACGACTCTTCAACTTTTCCCATTCTGTGGAGATGCACTCTGAGAGCTGCGGTGCGGTGCACTTTGACCACGCCGGTTTTTTTAACCACATCTGCTTTATCTTTCCTTGGCTGGAAAGTAACCCAAGTACCAAGCTAAGCTAGCTCCGCATCACAGCTCTAAGAAAGTCGGGGATTTTAAAATTTTGTTTCGAGAGCATCGATCATATCCACCCATCTAGCTCTGTTGAAGACGTTTCGGACATCTAAAGTGACCAACAACACTTTTTTTCGTGCTTACGCTATCTATGCTGGGCAATTTCTACATTTTCAATGCCGCATTTTATAGCTCTTAGAGTTGATCGGCTGTGTTTAGAGGCGTATTGTATAGGGGAGAGTCCTCTAATTAGCCGCTTCAAATCTGTTTAAGCAGCCTTTCATACAGCATTCCCGCTGTGTCAAGCATGCATAGAGAGGTTCAAGGAATATTCTGTCTTCGAGACAGTTGTTTATTTTCAGGATTTTTGCTTGCCGGTGGCTAGTTGCAGCTCTTTGAGGATGAATTGGAGGATTTGCAAAAGTCTTAGAATTTGTCATAAAGTATTTGTTATTGTATATATTAATGATTTATTTCCTTGTAGCCACTAACTGACCTTCACTGTTAATTATATTACACTATTTAACTGTCTACTATTTGTGGTACAAATGAAGATTTTCATTTTAGGCTTAAATGACTCAATATAGCTTTTCCATTTGAATACTCGTAAATTAGTAAGACAATATTAAAGCGTTGACAACTATTCTTATATGAGAAGTTTGTCATTTGTTGCTACTTTTTGCTTAAGTTCAGCTTGGTGATGGCGCATTATGTTTTCTAACTTGAGATCAAAACTTCTCCAAGTAATAATTTTGTATAAGACTCTGCAAGTGTGGTTGTTTTTGTCAACGTCAACAAGGAATTTACCGATAACTAAATATTTAATATCTTGTCTTTAAAGCTAGGAAGCACTCAATTTAGTATTTCGAAACCTTAATGTGACCTTGAAGATATTTTCACAATATGAAATAATAATGTGTATTATCAATAGAGAATATTCAATTGAATTAATTTATATTTGAAATTTGCGTCCACACAATCTCTTTTTACAAGCATATATAGCATATTACTCAATTAACAAATTCGCTCAACTACCTATGTAAGTAGACATATAAGCTTTTGCAAGATAACTTCTTGCATTTTTGTTTAAACTAAAATATTTTGCGTATATTCTTTTCTATCAAAATACTATGCAGTAACGAACGAAAGTGTTTCAAAAATGACTTTTATAGTCTTTGAACCGAA